>BMAO01026467.1:0-16234 GCA_019973975.1 Trichonephila clavata
ACCAATTTCAAACTTTTCTGCTTTTCCATGCACTAGCTGGAAACTAGACAAAGCGATAGAGGAAAACCATATCAGGAATACCACAAGACGACCTCGGTTTTTTGTCCAGCGTCCACTTAAAGGGTAGATAATTGCGTAATATCTAGAGATAAAAAAATAATGTTGTTTATTCTTGTATTTGTAGAAATTGAAATGCTCATATAAAAATATTGATTCTCTAGCACTTATATGGATTGAAAAAAACGTAGTTTTTCAGTAAAACTTAACATGATGCAAGAAATACACCTGTGGTGGTGGGTTGGGGTAGTTCTGCCGCCGGCGAGGGGGTGTTCTTGGGTGGAACGGGCGATGTACGTCGGGAGAGTAATTTGCTGGAAAGTGTCACCCAAGGAGTGGAGGCCGTTCAACTATTCTCAGCTAAGGTCTACAGGCGAAGAAGCAAAGCCTATGATGCTAACATCTTGCCAAGGTGCTCCAGGGTTTCCGACCAACAAAGTTGTCAAATTACCCCTTTACTATGAACCTTGATGCTATAGCTTCCCATACTGACTCGCCTTAGGGTTCAGATCTTATCACGGCATTCTCGCGATTTTCGGCTGGTCACCTGAGGTGCATGAATTTTGAATTTGGCAAAAGAAGCTTCCCAATTTTCAACAAATGTGACTCCAGTCCTTCTCCTCAGCACATTCTGCAATGTCTGGGGTCTTCCTGTGAGGTTGTCCCCCCCCCCAGTGTTCTTAGACTTTGTGCAGATTTATGGGCTAGTGGATCTGGTCTAGTATCACTAGATTAGATGAGATTAGTCTCCATACCCTTCTTCACAATGGGAAAGATAAATTATTTAAACATACAAATGTATACATTTATAATGAAGTTTAAAAGAATATTTGAGCAAAACAAAACATCTGAAATGTATCCTTCAGGAAATAATGAATAATTCAACACCATAAGAACCTAATCAATATAAATAAGACAGATCAAATATAAGGTTTTAAAAATATGAACAAAGTAAATTTCGCATTTAGTTTGAAGTGCAGATGATTCATTTTCTCCAAAGTATATGATTTCCTGGGATTTTCTAATTTGCTTTATAGGTCAGTCAAAGCTTAACAACAAGATAAATTTTATTTTAAAAATCATTTGTTGTTATAATCATATATCGGTAATATTTTAAAATACATTTGCCTATATTTCAATTAACAATATATTATAAGTGGAGACATTCGAAGTTAAGCGCTTTTTAAAAAGAAATCTGATTTGTGAATAACAATTGGGTAAATGAAGTCATCAAATGAATCGGTATAATCTTAGAAATTCTTCGCATCATATTAATAATGCAAAGTAAATAACTTAAAACGTTAAAGGATTATTAATAACATGATGCAATTTCTTAAACTCTATAATACATTTTATAATCAATATATTTTTAATTATTGTCTAATTTATAGGTAAATTAATGAAGATAATAATTTGCTGCTCTTCATTACAACCAAAAGAAAATATTTTAAATGTTTAATTTAGTTTAAATGTTTAATTTAGTTTGATAAATTGCATATAATCGGGTTTGCTTTATACATCGAATTTGATATCAAATTTTGATTTAATATATTATAAAACTAGATCGTCCAATAGCTTAAGGTATAATATAATTATCTTTTTTCATCTTAATAAATATCCATATGTCTTAAGCAACATACCAATAAAAATATGAAAATCTTATTTTAATTGGAACTCCTGTCAAATGCTTAGAATGTGTTTACGTGTATATTGCTCAGTTATTTTCTCTTTTTTTACTAATCGTCTATAATTTTGTGAAACTCATTCTTGTAGTAAAGTAAAAAAATGTACAAAATGGGTTATGAAATGATGATATTTGTTATTACTTTGAAAATATGATTAGCTGCTTTAAGCTCATTTAAGCATGTAAAATTCAAATATCATTTTCCTGATTAATAAAAACAAACTTAATGCAATAAATGGAGAATAGAATGTGATTTGCTTAATATTTGTGTCATAAACTCCAGAATATGCTCTGATATGATATAATATTCCAGAAACTGACATCGGTCAATTGTAGATCGTAAAGCGAAAACGAATTAAACTTCCACAGAATAGTGGAAGACGTGAGTCAGCCATCTCGTCTGGCAGTTGTTTGGTGTGCTATAAAAGATTTTGTGATTGCTGATTCTGTACGTAGAAATTCCCGAATGATTGCCTTGGGTAATAAATGGTTATTTTATTACTCAGCATAATGAAAGCATTCCTCCCACAGTATAAAAATTGGAAGACCGTCTTACAAAGCTGAAAGATCAACAGAGATAAGGATGAATCCAAAAATTTCAGAATAAATCGAAAGATTTGATAGATATGACATCATTATCCTCTGAAAAGATTAATGTTCCTCTATGAACTAGCATAATTAATCTAGGAAACGATTATCTCTGTTACATCTTATATTTTAAGCTAAAATAATTCTCAAAATTTGACTAGTTGTTGCTTGGTTTATCTTCAAATCGGCCAACAGAATTTTCGACAAATATTATAATTCTGAACTCCATTTAAATGGAGTGTGTGAATTTTTATCTGTTACTTCACATTCTTTTAATGTTATGTAATCTAATGACTTAGAGGACAACTCTCTGTATATCGAATTACTTTACTCTCTAATCCATTGTTCAAAGTGTGTCGCAAAATCCGGACTAGATCCGGTGACTCCGCCAGTAGTCAGATAGTTTTGAATATTGTGATTTTAATGGAAGTTTGTTCCTTTGTGTTCTATTGTATTTGTTAAAATATCTGAACTCATATTAATAACTATATATCATATTTTGACGAATAATGTTGAAAATGCATTTAACATTTGATTCAATTTACGAAAGTCAGAGAATGTTACATTCACTTAAAAATATCTAGTAAAGAAAAAATAAATGTGGATTTCGAATAAGATAAGTATCACTGAGATAAAATGTAATCTTCTTAAGACTAAACTAATCTGAACTAAAATTTTGAAAAACAAAAGAAAGTGAAACAATGAATTGTATGATTAATTGTCATGCTTCATTCTCAGTTTCCTTGCAAAGAACCTGTTTTTTTGAAGGGACTTCAAATCAAATTAAATAAATAGTTGTTGTAAAAGAGTCATTTTTTAAAAAAAAAAATAAGATAGTAATAAAAGACAAGTGCAACATGTATTTATCATTCTAACAATTTAACTTAAAATATTTTATTTAAATGATTCTACTAATCAGGAAAGACAAATATTGAGCAGTACATTATTTTATTTAACCTCCAATTATACAGAAATTAAAAACTGAAAAAGAAAATAATAATTGCTCTCACGATAGAAATTTCCTTTTTTCTATCGTTGTTTGTAATTTAAATAATTTATAAATGAAGAAGTTTTCAACATGCCCTAAAGCCCTAAATAATATTTTCTTCTCACCTTTAGAAATAAACTCCAGATGAGATTATGTTGAAGTTTCAACGTATTAATATTGCAATTTTGAAAACACACTACATAAGATTTTAAAAAATTGTGAAAAATTCCATTTGGAGAAAATTACCATATCTCGTGATAAGTCAATTACATTAGGAACAGAATCTAAGGCAACATGCATAAACATTTTTAGAACACTATTTTCCCAATTTCCCTTCAACTGTATAAAATTTAGTATTTCTTAGGACTTAACTCAAACAAAAGGGATTATTCTTTGCAAGCATTATCGCTTATATATATATAGTAACATAAAATGAAAAAAATATACATGGCATAATAAATTGCATATATATATATATATATATATATATATATCTTTTCATATTTTTTCAATTTATTTTAAACGGTTATGATTTCTCTAAAATGTTAGGCACATTTACTTTTGAAAAAGATGTTGTTTTACTTTTAAAAAAATGAAACTTCAGATTCAGAAAGGTTTTGCATATTTATAAATTTATATATTTTATTAGTTCAAAGTGTGAAACACAAAATATTATCAATGGAAATAATTTAAAACAATACAGTACTATATGAAATACATTTTTTTCCCGTTCTTTAAATTAAAATCTAAAAAAAAAACTATAAAAATCCTTTAATAGGTTATCTAAGATTTGGCTTAGAAAGTAGCTCAGTTACCTTAACTTAAATGCTGAACTTTGAGCAATGTAATTTAATCACAGTGCATCTTTAGCTTTTTTTCTGAAAAAGGCACATTCCACAAAAGAAAGTCAAAAGGCATCTCATCATTAAACATTGAAATATACCTGACCCATTTCAAATGGCAATCAAATGCAAATGTTTTAAGAATATTCTAGAATTTTACATGAGCTAGAGCTTTGATAGATGTATTTTAACAAAAGCTAAGTTCATTTAGAATATTTTTAACATCAATAAACCACACTGATCCATGTAATATGATTCGCTTTTTTCGAATTATTACACATATATTCTTTTTTCTTAAACCTTTAAAAATGAAACTGGTAAGAAACAATGATAATATGATAAACCAAACACATGTAATTATTAAATTTAAGAGACATATTGTAAATTTCTGCAGACGTTATGATTCTTGAAAATAATTTGAGCTTCACGATGACAAATTTTTCATCAATACGAAAGAAGAACGAGTTTATAAAGGAAGAAGGGAAATCGAAGAAAATCTTTAAACAGAAAAAAAACTCGCTTTGAAAAGTATTGGAATATTATTTAATAGAATTGGAAGAGTATGCGAGTTAAATAGAAAAAAAAATGTTCCAAATGAAAAAAGGAGTGTTGAATTTATGCGAAAAATTAGAAAAGATAACCTGTGTTATCTCATGATATATGAACGAAAGAAAGGAAAGTCGCTCTATTTCTGAGTAATTTAGTATTCCCAAGTCACAATTCTGAAAAATAAATTACATATATTTGGGTTTATTTTTTTAAAGCATTGAATGTTTTAAAAAAAAAACAATGCATCTACATTTACGTACCTTAACTTGCATTTTAAGTACTAGTAATATTTTGGATTCATTGAAATAATATTAAAGAATATTGGCTAAGCACTCTAGACCAATAAAATGTCACAATTTTCAAAGTAGAAAATTTGTGAAAAAGGATTTTATAAAATAACTTTTCCGTTACATAAAAAAGTAACAGATTTCTGTGAATTTTTTTTTAGGAAAAGAAAGAAATGTTTCATTAACAAAACAAATCATCTTTAGGTAATATATCTAAATAATTTTTTGACGGTACTTCAAAATACTTTTTCTAATTGACAAAGTAAGATGGAATAAATCATTTTTTCCCTAACTTTGTAATTGATCCTCCTTGGTGGCCAAACTCTGTACCGCCTGATTGTTCGCCAGCGCTACATAAAAAATTCCCAAAGAAATGTACTTGTACGAAACATAGTTTACAAGAAAAATGCGAAAAACAAAATATGACGTCACAACTGTATTGGACATATCAACAACAGTATTTGTATAGGCAGATGTTCCAAGTGTTCACCGTGCATAACGAGGCAGGCTAGAGAGTGGCGTGGAATAAATGAGTGTATACGTTACAGCACTGTGGTATCCCACGAAGTACACTCATGATGCAGACGAGCAACGTCATACATTTCTGTAGTCCCCACTTCTCGGTACACCAAGAAAGCCTCATAAGAAAAAATTCAACGGTAAAGATCTGACGACCGTGGCTGCCATAGAATAGGACTCCCATGCTCGATCAAGTGACAAGGCTATGCTGGATCACGCCGATAATGTACATGAGCACAAAAATGAGCCGGAGGTCCATCATGGACCATCTTCATTAACCGTATTTTGCTTGTAAAATATGGATAGTATAGGTGCAGTTCTTTGGACATTTTTTATGCACTTACAACGGGGAATCTGGTTGTGCCGAGTTTGAACGCTATTTTTGGAATACCCTGTATGTAAGGTTCCTTTCTTTATTTTACAAACGTTTTAATAACATTTTTATTTCATCACATTAGAAATGAATGTTCACTGATTTATTTATTTTAGTCATTGATCTAATTTTAAGATTTTTCTTATTAATTTTTTATTACTAACGTTATTTCCCACTGAAAATTATTTGAAAATCACTCCATAAATTGTCCTTACTTCATCACTAACAATATACAGGGTGTGACACACACACAAACACACCACACACGCACACTCACAGAAACGATATTAAGTATGTAGCTTGAAAAAAAACGTGGAGTTTGCAACAACTGTTTTGGTTATGTCATCCCACGCACCTCCTCTATCTATGTGACCAGTTTCGTCTCAACCAATCAAGCCAACCGGGAGTATTGCGTCATTGAGTGAACAGGTGCCATCGCATTCTGCCGGAAAAATTTCGAATCAGCATGTAGTTTCTAGTGAAAAAACCAGCCACGAAAACATTTCAAATTTAACCAAGGCTTATGGAGAGAACATTGTCTCGTGCATATGTATAAGAGGTTTTCAGGGGAAAGAGTCAGTGCGGAAGATGATGAACCTTCTGGACGTCCAAGGTCAGCGATAAGAGACCAAAATGTCGTCAAAATTCGTGATATGAATGGGTTCTTACTCACATTAATGGTCAGAATTTTAATCAACGCTACTTTATCAGAAGTACTAAAAAGACTGAAAAAATTAGGAAAAATCTGCCGGAATTGGGAGTGATGCATGACTGTTGCACCAAGACACTCACCCTCTCAAACGGCCCTATCTCTGTCAGGCAGTTTCTGACCAGCAAATGTATTACTGTGTTGGGGCATCGTCCTTTTTCACCTGATTTTGCTCCATGTGACTTTTTCTTATTTCCTACAGTTATATCTTGCTTAAAGGTAACCCATTTTCCCTCAATTGGAGAGGTTCAGGCAAAATCGGGGGATCTGAAGGGCCTTCCAAAACCTTCGTTCCATAATAATTGTTACTAGCAATGGCAGCACCGAATGCATAAGTGTGTGAATGCTGAAGGGAACTACTTAGAATGTGATACTGTCACGGAGAACTGATTCTGTAAGTATAATTATTTTTTTTACCAGTCTCGTTTTTTTTTTGTGTCACACACAGACACATCTTATGCAACCAAATATATCTAAACATAGCGGTCAAGGTATATTTTTTAAACGGAGAACGTTATATTCCTAAAAAAATTCTTATATAAGAGGACTTATTTTAAAACTAAACTTTCTTCACATAATGCAAATGTAAAACAAGTAGCAAAATAAATACTCAACGTTTTCATGACTTTATTTTTTGGAAAATTATGTAGTTTTGATGACACTTATGACAGTTTAAAAGCAATATATTTAGTTGAAAACAGAATGAAAAAAAAAGAAAAATATATATAAATTCTAGAACAGTTCATTAAAATTCATTAAAGTTCAAAATATTTACATGTATTTCTAAGAGTGAAATAACGTTATATAGAAACGGTGTATTTCATTATTTTCTTACGAAAAGGAAATTGATATCATTTTGTAAAACTGAAAATAAGGATTGCAAATCATTCCGAAAATTGGATTTTCATTTTATTATGTATTCAAAACATGGTGAAATTCTCGTTCATACTGAATTCAAATAAAATGCGTGAGTATTTTTTTAATACCATAATCGAATTCAATACTATTTGATGAAATAAACAGCTAGTTTTTATTTTTCACTATTGTTCACAGTATAAAAATTCAATTCTTTAAATTGTTTTCGCATTATTTTTGCATTTCAATACGTTTTGTACTATTAAGAACAAGATTGGATTTTAAAATGAATGGCTGTTATACAAATGCCTCATGGCAAGCACAGATATAAATTTGTCGATTTGTTGAAACTATTGTTTTCTTTATATGCTCAACACACTGTTCATTCTATTTGTACTTCTGTAAGGCATTTTATAAACTGTCATTTTCTTTTGTCACTTCAAAAATAATTTTGTCCAATAATTTGGGATTCAAAACTCTTGATTCATAAAATAATGACATTGTTGATAACCAAATGACAACAGTTTTGGTATAGTAATAAATGAGCTTATAACATTTACTATATTTAGTTGATAAACAAATAAGAAGGTACCGGCTTATGTATAAAATACTAATGTAAGAACTTATACAGGGTGTTGCCGAATTGGACCGACAAATTCAGAAGAGGGATAGTAGGCAGTAGGGGCCTGGAAAATCCCCGTAGAGCCTAGAGTCAAATACCAGTGGCTTAGAGATAGCGTGTTTGCCTCATTGGCTTAAGGTTGCGGGTTCGATCCCGGTTGGGGCGACAGATTTTTCTGTATGCAAAAATCCTAAGCATGCATGCCATATGAATATGGGGCATGTAAAAGACCCTTGAGTAGGTATTGCAATACCGGTATTTTGAGCCATTTGTACAATTTTGTAATACCGGTATTTACAAGTTAAAATACCGTTTTTTCGGTATTTACTAGAACTTTTTTAACTGTCTCCACTATTTGTTAAGGAATCGCCAACATAGCAAAATAGAATACGTTTTTTTTTTGTCTCCCTAACGGGCGAAATTGATTGTAAACATAAAGTTACATCGTACAATCAAGAGAAGTGATAAAATATGTGAATCATTCAAGGAGGCGGGCTCAAACGATCCTATTACAGCTCAGGAACGATACTGCACACGCGCAAGATTCGTAGTCTTATATTTATATCTGTAAAAATAAGGTTGTAGTTGTGAAGAAAGTGCGTAATATATCGATATTTTTTTAATTGGTGAGATTGTTATTCATTTTGTATTTACATATCATACTTTTGAGAGCAAAATATTTTTCAAATTCATTATATAAATACTCATAAATAGTAACCCATAATTATCAATAATAATATGATTTAAGATCATATTTTTAAAGATTTCTAGTAGCACCACAGACTGAATAGTGATACACTCTTTATCTGACACTCTTTTGTGATTTAAAAAAAATAAGATGTTCTTTTACTTTTTTGTGATTCTTTATATACTGTTACAATTTGTAAGTTACAGATTATTTACACTTTCTAATAAAACTGACAAATAAAACAAAGAAACATATGTGTTTTCTTTCTTTTTTCTAAAATTTCTACTACCGGTATTAAAACCGGTATCCCGGTATTAAGAGATCTAAAAAATACCGAATACCGGTATTGAACTTTTGGACCGATATTGCAATTCCTACCCTTGAGTATCAATTTGACTCTGGTACTCTCGGCAATATTTAGTATTCGATGAGAGCTTGAATTAAAAATTAATCCAAGCGTCCAAATTATGTAAAAATGCCTCCACTGGAGGGAGCCACCATGAAATGGCTCTCCCATTTGGAGACTTTCCTTGTCTACATATCCTAAATTGCTAATGTGCATCCCCATTGGAGAAAAAAACACTATGTATAGTCGGAGTGATTCACAAAAACAGTTATGAAGGATGTATAGTGGAATAAAAAGGGGTAATAAGAGGTAAGAAATACATTTATTAGACGTACAGAATGTTAACAGTACCAACAATGCACCGCAGGTGGACGTTAGAAATGCAACGACTAGTGATTGCAGTTGCGTAGACCATAGTTGCATTTCTTTACGTCTAATAAAAGTGTTTCTTACATCTTATTGCCCCTTTTAATTGAACTAAACATCACACCCTTCATAATTTTTTTTTGCGAATTACACCGAATAAACAGGGTTTGCGACCCCATGTTTTATGGTGACTTGCAATTCCATGCTGTCCGTTTTTCAAAATGAATTTGTCGGTTGAGTTTGGCAATAGCCTGCATATATATGAATACTTATATTCGGTTATATAAGTCGAGAAATAAATTTGAATATTTTCTTTATTATTTTTAGGCAATTTTATAACACTTCAAAAACAATCTAAGTGTTATCTGGAGTTTTTTCAATAAATTCCTTTTTAAAAATGCATCCTTTCTTATTTTAACTTAATACATAGGTGCGATGTTAATTCATTAAAAGATAAATCAAGGGAGTAAGCTTCTATACGGATCTTCCAATTTTAAAGAATCGTAATTCAGGAAAAAGCTATAAAAATTGGTTTGATTTGTAAGAAATTTATTTTTTAAAATTGTTTGTGAATCCGTTTTTTGCATTCACTCATTGGGATGTTTGAATGCTATTTTCTCGTGGGCGAGATTTCTCAAAGCATAAAACATAGGTAGAAGTTCATTTGACGTAAACAATTTTTTTCCATTCATTTTCAAAAAAAAAAAAAGACAAGCAAACAATAATGTAAAAAGTTTTACTAAAAATTGTGAATAAAGTAAGCAATTATGGGGAGGGGGAAGGAAATATGTGTTAGTTCAGATAGAATTACCGGAAATAAAGCCGCGGCTGTTAGCGTCTTACTTCATGGCAATTTCATTAGAAAATATGTTACCCGTTTTACGCCATAGCAACATATTTGTAAGCTACAGGCTTTTTTTCCAATTCTGCTTCTATACGGATCTCAAATTTTGGGCAAATTTTTCAAGATAAAATGCACTATGGGCTTATATCAGAAAATATACAGCTTCAATAGTAATTTTCTAAAGCCCGTTACGGTAAGAGAAGCTCATATTTATTTTATTAATTTAATATTGAGAGGGAGACCAAAATAAACCTCAGTTTAAAGTAAAAGAATATTTTACGAAATTAAATCAAATTACAAATTGCCATTAGACAATTCACGAAACTATATATTGCTACAGTTTGTAAGTAACAGAGATTTTATAGTTAAAATTTCATAAATGTGCAAACATAAGAAAATTACATGTACTGATAATGCAAAAAATCAAGCTAGATGTAATTGATATCATAATTTATTATTTCAAAGAAATCAAATAATCATATTAGTGGATGATTTATATATATATATATATTATAATATATATATATATATATATATATAATATAAATTAGTTATTCTAGCTACTTAATTTTTAAAGTAGAATTGTCACTTACTAGAACTATTTTTGAAAAATGAATAGTTTCTTCCCCAAAATGTCTTTTTTTTTCCCAACTATTTTTGAAAAAAATCACTCCGATATTATTTTAAACAACCTATGTTGTAAAATTTTTTTGAGCCCTATAAAGAATTCTAGAAAGAAAGGTTCAAATTTTGTTACCTTATATATTAGATTACTTTTTACAACATATTCGTAAGATTTCGCATGCATTCAAAGACAAAATGATGAGATCGATAGTTAAATCTTATAAACTAGTAAACTACTCATCAAGTATCTTCAAAATTGTTGAGGATAAAGTTTTACATCACTAAATGTGTAGATAACTCATATTTAATATTAAAGGATACATTTCTCATACATTTATTTGTCCTAAGCTTTACAACAGAAATTTTATGAAGGAGGAAATTTAAGCAAATAGTTTTAGATGAAAATATATCAAAAGGAGAAACATAGCAATTGTAATGAATAATTTACATTTTAAGAGTTAGTTGATTATTAATGAAATTAATTATTACGAATTAAAAAAATTAATTATCTGGGTCATTAAGGTTCATAACAAATTTGTTTAAATATAATGCAAATTCCGAAGTTTATTAAGAATTTTTTTGAAATCACAACTTTGAGAAAATGATCTCGATCACTAGAAAAGCAGTAAAAAATATTTTTTTTTTCGAAATGAGAAGGCATGTCATATAGGTCAATTAATTTCATAATTCACGATTCTTCCAATATTTTAGTATAACAACATCTGCTGGAAATAATTATTCATAACTTACTAAGTACTTTTTATTTTTATCGATTGTTAATTACAATTATTAATACAAATTATCAGACTAGGTTTTTGCGTTCTAGAATTCTTAAGATTTAGAATATAAGCTTTACTAGAATGTTTCATATCAAGAAAAAGCAAAATTAATATTGAATAATTAGATTACCTTACCAGAGAATTTTGTTTAATATAATCACATATGATTTTTTAGTTTATGACGCATTCTATAAATACATTAATTTAAAATTCTCATGCTATCGCATTGGGATAACATAAGAATCACGATCATATCACGACGGATCACGTATTGTCAAAAATATGAGTGGTGAGAGATCTAACATTGAGGATTCTAAACGAAGTATATACAGACGGAATTAATTATTATATAATAAAAATCAATAGAACCAATTAAAAGACTATTGCCAGCAAAATTAAAATCAAAAGAGTTTAATTTGACTACTATATAATTTATCATGATTCTGTATAATTTATAGTCTT
This sequence comes from Trichonephila clavata, assembly GCA_019973975.1. Classification (NCBI taxonomy): domain Eukaryota; kingdom Metazoa; phylum Arthropoda; class Arachnida; order Araneae; family Nephilidae; genus Trichonephila; species Trichonephila clavata. Next base: position 12,183 of record BMAO01026467.1, read on the forward strand.
CCTTTAAATTATTTAACTTTATCCAGTATCAAAATTAATCTATTGTATACATAAATCATCCCAATTCTTTTTTGATTTCTGTCATTAAGATTCTCTTTTCTCAATACAGCAAATGAAATTATTCATGTGATACATCAGCAGTTCCATTAACGCGCTTTTAAGCCTTTGGCTCAAACCTAAACAGTCCAGTAGGATAGTTCATCTAACTTTGGAACATAATTCTAATCCACTCCATTGATTCGTTGACAGATTTTGCATTACACGTCATCGAATTGAGGGGATTGTTCCTTAAATATGAATTATTTTCTCTTTTAAGGTATGCGACTACCCTCATAATCATGAATTTTGCCAAAAGTTGACAATTTTCTTATGATTTTATTTAATAGGCCATCTTATTAGATTCATAAAAATACCAAGTTTTTTATTTTCCATTTACTACAACAAAATTACAAGTGTTTAAGTAAAAGCAGATGCCACTACTTTAAAAAAGATGTCATACTTTAAAATGCGTTTTACTCGAAATGTATTTTTTTTTGAAAATGTTCAAATTCAAATGGAAAGAGTAATTGCTCAAAAAGTTTTGAAAAATTTTAATTGAATTTTTTTCTGTATGTTCTTTATAATATTAGAAGTGTTTTAAAATTAAGATTTGTCAATCACTGCCGTATTATAAAATTTAAAGTCCCTTATGGGAATATAATCACTACTTTTTATTCAATTTCATATACAACTTAGATAAGGGGCTGTAGTTTTCTAAAATTAAAATATATCTTATCCTGAAAGCCATTTAAAAAATGAATAGCAGAACAACAGAACAAAGTTAAAAAACTGAAAATTTGCTTACAAACTTTTTGTACAGAATCGGGCCCATTTTATGTAATTTTTTGTAAATTTTTATCAACTTTTCTCATTTTAGTAATAATAATTTCTTTTCATCTTCTTAATTGTAGCATTCTTTCTTAAAATGCACTAAATAAATCAAAAACCGAAAAAAATATCCCCATATCTTTTTTTTTTAAAAAAGTTTGTCGCACAAGTAGTGATACTTTAATCTCTTTTTAATATTTTTTTTTAGTTTGCTTTTATTTTATACACTATACTAAATGTAAAAAAATGTGTACTTTTAAATTAGCATACATTAAATTTGATATTCTAGTGAGCTATTTAACATTTACAAGCATTCAAATATTGTCATGTTACAATAAAAAGTAAGCATTAATAATTATACTTTCAAAACATTTTCATTTACTATTTCCAAGATAATTCAAAGATCGCAAAAATGTATGGATTGATAAATTCAATGAAAATATAAAATATTTTAGTAAATAATAAAATACTAAATTTGAAATATTTTTGGTATTAGTTTACCAAAAAATTACTATACAAGAAGCTTGTTGTCCGTCAGATTACTTTTTCTCCGTAATTTGAAATAACGGTTTTATGATTTCAAAGTTCAACAAATATGCCTCTTAATAAATTGATTTAAGTATATTTTATGAATAAATTCTCTTTGAAATTTCATTTCCTTTCATTGTCCCATTTTTTAATATTATTTTAAAAGCAAGATAAATAAAATTATATTTAGTGTCGCATGAAAATTGTTTAAATTCATGAAGGTTTATAAATAAATTTATATCGTTTGTAACTTCTTTTATAAAAATAACACTTAAAAAAAGTTTTTTCATTAATATTTGTTCTTAAATTCAAAACATAATTCAATTTTATAAAACCACTTTGCATACAATTATAAAAAGAAATAATCTGGTTACAAACTTCAACTAAGCCTTGTATCCTCTTTGAAAATTAAGAAAGCTCATCAATTTAAAAGTAAAAAAAAACAACAACAGAGATTTAGAAATAATATTCTTACAGCCTTCTCAAAATTCGTGTAACAATGAAACTACGAAAAGTTTCGAAGGATTTAGTTTACAAGCATTACTTATTTTAAAACTCCGAAGAACCATTTTCTTTTGAAAAGAAACATTCGTTTCTCTAGTGGCTCAAGGGAATCAAATTATACAAATACCATTATTTGCAGGGAGTCTTTTACCTGTGATAGCTGATGAAACAAAAAAATCCCTCTAACCATATGGCTTTAGCTGTGTGATAAATCAGAGAAGATAATATAAAACATCCTGTTGAGAGGTGAGGGATCAGCTTAGTTATGGAAAAGGAAATTGGAACTTAACAATGAAACTACCTGTTAGATATCGTAACTTATAAGTACACGCGATAAGCTGATGAAATATCTACAAAACCTTTTTTTAAAAGGATATAGGAGACTCCTCCCCAAAAGAAAATTTAAGAAAAAAATTACTTCCAATAAATTTTCATTCATTGTGTACCGTTAGCAAGAAGTACTTTTAAAAAGTCGCATGTTTTATTATTATTAATATCAGCGCGTGGCATATATGTTTATCTGAATTAAAATTTCAAGGGAATTGATTTTTTATGGACTTGTCAAGTTAGGTAAATCTTTTGCTTATAAATTAAAGTTTTGACATATCCTCTTATATAAAATGATCCTTAAAGTGAAATATTAATTGAAAAAGCAAAATTTAATATATATATATATATTATATACAGTTTTTATTATTTATAAGGAATAGTATAGTCATTTTTAAATTTAAAAAAAGTCACAAATGTACAAGCATGTTTTTTGAAAAAAGTATTTAATTGTTCTCTTCTTTACTTTATTCACGATACAATTTAATTAACTTTGACTAAAATTACAATATGTGTTGTATGTATTATATAGAATATAATATATGTTTATATCAAGGTAAAGGCTATGAAAAAATATCGTGAACATTAAAATATAAAGAAAAAATATTCAAACATGAAACAAACTTCTAAAATATACCAAAAACTCAAAAACAAAAAAAAAACCTGTATAATGATAATAAATATTAAAAAACATTTGCCCGAAAATCATTGATAGTCTCTAACATAAAATAGTATTTATAAGGTATATTTATAAGATAATTTTAATAGATGTTCTTTATATTCAGTTTCATATTTTTTCAGTTTTTTTTTTACCATACAAGGAGATGTGTTATTGTGAGGGTTTAATGATTATTATTATTTCTAAATACTTAAGCTGCCATCATGTGCTACTAAAGTACAGAATACGCTTTTTTATATTTTCGATGTTGTTTGATTGTAGAAGTTTGGAACATTTTTTAATATTCTACTTTATAAAATATATTTTGAAAAATAATAATTTACAAGATTATGTATATATATATATTCTAAAAACTAATTTTAAGATTTTATTTATTTTTTTGAAACAGTTATATTCCGAAAAATTGAAGAAATACTCTACACCACGAAATGGAAAAAAAGACATGAAAAATAAATTTTGTAAGAGCAATAAGAAACTATTGAGCTCATATTATCTTTACTCAGTGCACAACTCCAAAACAATCTTATCAGTAAACTAAATTATTAATCGCAAGTTATCTATATCATTCTAATCAAAGCGTTAATTAAAAGTTGTGGCTTAAAGCAATTTATTATGGTTTAATCCCTAAAATGTATTGTTTCAGTTATCGGTAAATTAGTTTCTGAAATTTATGAAAGTAAATACCTTAGATAGAATATCAGATGTGTGCATCTCAAAAACTACAAAAAATCTTGTTAATATGCTCGTAATAAATCCGTAAAAAACTGTAATGCTAGTTACCGAATTCGCGCTAATATGGTCTTTACTCTTTATCGCTTTACTGAGGTTTAACTAACTGTTTAATTAGTAGGGTCGTGAAATATATTTCACGCTAATTTATGATGACATAATCTAACAGAGACATAAAATGTTTGCGCGTCACATAGGCTAATTAAAATATTTTGCATATCACGGAATCGTAAAATAATATTAACTAAAACGATGATATGAGCATGATAATAGCTTTATTTAATGAAATTTTGCTTTTCAAACAGAAAATTGGAGCTATAAAAATATATCTTATAAAAATAACTGAAAGTTTCAATATTTTTATAAATATTTATCGGAATTAAATCTGTATCTTAATAGCAAATCTTAAAAATTATGA
>BMAO01026468.1:0-12286 GCA_019973975.1 Trichonephila clavata
CACCAAACACATGAAAATCTGAATGCAATGATCTCGATGTTGGATTTTTGTCGTTATCAGAAAAAAACAAGTTTTTATACGCATGCACGCTGTAAAAATATACATTTGTTTTCTTAATTGCAAGAAAAAAGATATTTCATTTTGTTCAAATGTCTTATTCAGTTAAAATGGCTTTTGGGGGAGTTTTTAAATAAACTATTTTCATTTTTTTCCGGTAAAAAAAATGTATTTTATTTATATTCGTTGTAAATTAGAAAAACGATTGATGAGTCTCAATTATTTAAAACCAATTACATTAGATTCTAGATTTTCTTGGGAGTATATGTATTTGTATATATCGATATCTTAAAAATTAGTCTTATATATATTTCCATTTTAATAAAAAAAACTGTATAAATATTTTTAGCTAGTTATGTCTTGATTTATATTGACTAGATTAGAGAGGCTTTGTGGTTTATTTTCGTGAGATTGGAGAAAATTTTATTTTAAAATTAAGCATAAATATCTGGATGTATTTGTAAATATGTCAGGCAAATTTCTTTAAGAAAATAATTTGGAAAACAGTTTGCGAAAATATACCAGCTCTCTGTAAAAAATAATATTTTGTTTCGTGTAAATAAAATTGACTTGTAATTTGTTGGATAATAACTTAAGTTTTTTTGTTCTCAGTTATGAAATGGTACAAATGTATATAGACAAATATGTAACTCTGTAGGCATAACTTTTACTTCAGAAAGATTGTAAAATAAGTATTACCTATTTTAGTTAAAAAAAAACAAATAAAGTACACGGAAATTCAATAAAGAAATGTGTTTTAAATCTTTGTAATGAAAATTTATTTTGATTGTTAATTTATTAAATAAATTAACATTGCGTATATATGGCATATATGAGCAATTTAACAATTTCAAGCAAAAAAATATTTTAAGCAGCTGAACAAAATTCAAATGTTTACAAAACATTCCGAAATTAAAAATTTTGATTTTTGTAAATGTAAATAAAACTGCATATTTTCGACGATATAAATCAGCGTGCTTGCTCCTAAAATTTGTTTTTCTCTATATGTTAAAGCTGTTAGATTTTGTTACGTTTGAATCAATTGATGCTTCTTTGCTGAAGTTTATTTTTTCATTGTGCATTATAGCTGCAGCAATTTCTATATCATTACGGGTGTGGCTAAAAATGTGAAATAAATCGAAAAAAATAATAAACAAACTACATTTATTAACTGTAAATTGTTTTATTAAAAAACATGACAAAAACGTTCATAAGCTGGTAACTAGTGAAAAACGATTAAGCTTAAATAAAAGAAAAAGGAAATAAAGTGCGATGTATTTGAATATTGTAAAATTTTTAAATCCAGATTAACTAAGAGACTTCTCAAATCAGTAAATCCTGAACTCTGAAATTAATTTCATTTTCATCAATTTCAAAGTTTCTTAACAATATTTCATGTAAACTGCAACTATTTCAATTTGATCTCGAATAAAGTTTTATCCACATACGTTGGATTGTTATCGTTTTTGCCACACCCTAAACAGCTAAAACTGTTTGAAGTAATTAAAATGGCATAAAGATAAGCTATTATTTTAAATGAATTAGTAAATTATAAGTATATTACAGCTTAAGATTTCAAAAGCCTTATATTTCTTACTTTTTTTCGTTTTTAAATATACGCATTACATTTTTTTCAGTTCGAAGCAATCTTTGGTTGAATGAGTAAGATATATGTTGAGTATCTTTAAATAATTTTCAATGATTAACTCGAGTTTTTAATATTTTTTTGCAAGTATGCATAACTGTACATGCATAGTAGGCAATAGATTATCTCCTTGGAAATTTTGATGTATATGTATATACAATTAAAATTTTGTGTAATATTTTGCAAGTAGGGATTGTGACTTAACACTTCTATTGGGATTATTTTCACATGTCTTTATTTCGTTCGAGAAACGAAAGCAAAAGACGCGAGAAACCGAAATTGATAATGATTACTAAATGAAATTTTTAAGTTTCATTTATCATTCGAAACAAGCATTTTGTAAATTTTAAAATTTATTTTAATGTAGATAATATATTTCTTTGTGTAATTGTTTCTACTAAACATTACACAATTTTTAATTTCAATGTTTTTCATCATGAGATTTCTTTTATTATAAAATACCTCTTTTTATTTGGTGATATTTGTTTATGAGATTTATTGAGACTCAAGTAATAAGCAAAATCATTAGCATTTCATAATGAAATATAATATTTGTAATATGTAAAATGCTTCTGAGATAATTTAACACATGTGATAGTAACCTCCCCTTTAGTATGTGTTGTGTTTTAATTTTGGTTAGCAATATATTGAGTAATGCATTAACTGTAACCGAAATTTTACAAGATCAAATTCATTTTTACCAGTACTTTATAGCACCATTCAAAATTACTTAACAAAATGTGAAACTAAGATATTTAACTACTATTATTTCAATATTTTCAATTGTTTTTATGAATTATTTAATCTTTATTTACATTTAATTTTTTTTCGAATCATCTCACTTAGTTAATTAATTACTTGCTTAATTATTATTCCCTAAATTGTCTCTAACAATTCTTTATTATATATATTGTAACCAGACTATTTAATTATTATATGATGCTCATTTTTTAACTATGAAGAAATCATTATTACTTTTAACATTGTAAAACGTAACTTATAATATTTCATCGTATATTTCCGAGACATATTACGAGCATCAATTTTAGATTTTATAAGGATTGCATTAAGCACAAAACAAGGAATTTTCTAGGCTTAACAATATAAAATGTTGAAAATTATATATTGAATCAGCTTTCATTTGGATGTATTCTAAGAAAATACGAACTATTGAGCTGTAAGAAAAATGAAAACTTTATGATAAACAAAATTTTAATCACAAATGTAAACATTAATTTATGCTTATACTTTCAATAACAAATTAGAACTCAGTTCTTTTTAAAAAGAAAATATTAATATGAAACATGACATCTATATCAAAAGGAATAATAGTGAAGTTAATTGGTGAATTGTTGCTATTTTATAAAGAGAACGCATTAAGAAATTGCATGAAAATTACTGTGATAACATCCCTTTGGTAATCAACAAATATTCATAACAAAATTCTTATTTTTATGCCATTTTGAGAACAAAATGCTGGATCATAATGGTGCTTAAAAATAGCGAATAAGTCTAAGAATTTCCTTGTACATTTTTCTCTTTTAAGAAGCTGTCAAACAGTGACGTGTAAATATCAATTAGTGTACTATAATGTAGACGTAATAAGTTTTGCATGTCTATGTTAATGATGCATGAAACGTTTCAAAATGAACTATTGCATGCCTATTTATGTGTCGCAGATATATATATCTATATATGTATGTGTATGATTATATATGTTAATAATGTATGTATCAGATAATGGATCATATGTTTGGATTATGGATGTTTTAAGTTTATATTTTTTTTTAAATGTCAATAAAATAATTTGTTCAACTTTTGACGTTTGTTTGTTAATTTATTAGATGAATGTTACAATAATTGCTTACTACGTTGTATGAACCTGTATGTTTAATGTATACTAAATAAAAAACAAGCAATATAAAAAAAAATTTAAGTGAATTCCTACTTTGAATGGATGAATAGAAAGTATTTTCTTAACGATTGAAAATTTGAAAAAGAGGTATATATATATATAGGGAGAGTTAACTAATAGTAGGAATTGAAAACTGAACATGATTTGTCTCCAATGTTGTAACTATGCACATCCGGTTTGGCTGAAAAGCAGGTTTTTGCCGCCAACTTTTGTCATTGTTTTAACAGTTACATTGTTAAAACAATGGAGATGAATCTAAGTTGGCATCAAAAACCGGTAATTAATTAATTAACCGGCAATTAATTAATTATTTGAAAAAATTTGTACTAACATTAATGTTACCTAGTACAAGTTTTAAAAAAATTATTTGAACTTGATCGGATGAATATAAAGTATTTTATTAACGATTGAAAGTTTGAACAAGATACATATATATAAATAAATATATAGAGAGATTGAGCTAATAGAGTAGGAATTTATATATATATATAATAACGCAATAAAAGAAACAACTCATACGTATTCATCCATATATTTCCTGTAAATAACCATAGAAGGTAACATCTCTGAGCCATTTCAATTGACTTTTGATAGATTATGAACGGGCACAAGGGATAACAAATGTTATATTTTTTTTTTTGCCTAAATATCGTCTCACTTCGACCTTCAAATACTAATGCATAATATTTTCGGAAAAAAATACCATTATATGAATTTTTTGTACTCACTGATTAAAACGAAAGAAGATTTCCCTGATATATGATAACTCATATACACATTCCTTTTACTTTATTACTTGATGAAGAAAAATAGTGGTACAATAAAATATAAAATTTTACTTGATATCTATAAACACGATTCCATGCATACATACAAAATTAGTAAAATTAAATCTACCTTAATTCTTAAGGGTTTTCTTTTTTAGAAGAAATATTTTACATATATTGTAATGCTCTGGATGTAGATTTTAGAAATTTTACGTGGTACTAATTCTTGACATTTAAAATCAAATGTTACAATTTGCTTTAATTTAGTATTTATGGTATAAATAAATATTTTTGATGTGAAAATGTTTCTTTTTTATATAAACATCTTTAATTATTTTTTCATATTTTTATTAAATTGGAGGGGAAAATTCTTGACATATATATACTGTATTATCCATAACACGCATGAATTTTTAAAACAAGTATGCAGGATAGCTCTTAAGGTATCCGACTACTCTAAAATTGTGTGAGTTTTGCTAAAAATCGGCAAACCAGGTTTATTTTCCGTTCACTAGAACAGAAAATACAAGTGTTTTAGTAAAAGCAGTTGTAGTTATATTTTAAGCAAGATGTCATACTTTAAAACCGTTTAACTCGATTTTTTTTTTTTTGCAAATGCTCAAACGAGGCCAGCGATTGCTCAAAAAGTTTGAAAATAATTCACTGAATTTTTATGTGCTTTGTATAATAGTAGAAGCGTTTTAACCTTAAGGTTTATCAATTCCTGTTTTATTACAAAATTTACAATCCCTTATGTTAATATAATCACTATTTTTTTAAGCAATTTCATATAATGACTAAGATAAATTGATCTAGTTTTTGTAAAAATGTAATTATCTCTTATCATGAACATCATTTTAAAAATGAACAACATAGCAATACATCAGAATTGAAAAATGGAAAATTTGTTTATAAATTTTTGGTACAGAATGGGCAGTGTTTATGTTATTTCTTGTCACTTTTTACCCATTTTTTCCCATTTTAGTAACAATAAGTTCTTTTTCTCATCTGAATTTTACCATATTTTTCTTAAAATGCACTAAACAAATCTAAAAACAAGAAGTAAAAAAAAAATATGTGTTCGTTTTTTTTATGAAAAAAGTTGTCGCAAGTTGTCGGCTACCTTAAATAACTTCATTTTTTTTTAAAGAATAAGAAAAACTGTCCCTAACAAATTTTGTTTATATATTTTTTATTTCTTTTATTTATTAATTTTTAAAACCATTTTTTTACATCTTATTATATTTTTACTCTATAAGAAAGCATTCCGTTTATTAATGACATTGTGTATTCGAACTTTTAAAGTTTTCTTTCTGGACTTGGTGAGCATGGAGCATTTGTTCTGAATAATAAATAATAAAAGTGTATAAATATACAAGAATGATTGGTTATAAGATTCCATATAATATGCGTTTCAACCATCTGATTTTTCAACGTTTTTTTTTGAAATTGTGAAATCTCCTTTATTTTCGTAGATTACTATTTGCTATAATTGTAAATTCAATTCTTTATGTTCCCCTTCTTATGTAATTAGTAGAACACGCCTAAAAGACAAATTTTGATAATAAAATAATAAAGAAAGAAAATGGTTCATAAAATCATTATATACAAAAGCAAAAGAATTTTATAAATATCTATAGCCGGTTTTCTGTATAATCTATTGTTGATCACCTATTTTATATCTAATCTATTAATAATATTCAATTTTCTTCGTTTTAATATTTCTTCCTTAACATCTACATCCTCTTTTTGTATCGAAATTTTTTTTTAAGTAAAAAAATTCATGCACACATAGACTATAATTAATCCACAAATACGATGCTTGTATATTTTTCAACTGCTATTATTTTATGAATACAGACATGAGAATAAATAATATATATGAAAATATTAATATAATGTATTTTATTCACTGAACTAATCAGTTTTTAACATTACTTATATATATTTCTATATATATAAGTAATGTTAAATACTTATATATATGCGCTTGTATATATGCATTTACTTATATATATACATATACATTCAGATTGGAAAATAAGAAGTTTTCACTTCTTATTTTCTTTTTATCCTCATAAGCATGCACACTTTTTTTTTCAAAAGCAAATTATTTAATACATTGCTTCTCAAACCTTCAATGTTTGAGACCCAGTTTTCAATCATAATTTTCATCCCCCCTCCCCCATTGTCCATACAATAACAGTGCGTTTGATACAATAATAATGTACTTCGACGCTAAAGCTACAATGCGAATTTGATAAACTTTAATAAACCGTACAAAAATTATAAAAGATAAGTATTAAATTTTGTATATAATATTACATATGTGACAAACCCATGGACCCAATGGTAATTAATAAACTTTTTCTTAACTTAGCACTATTAAATTAATTATCAAATACACTGTGCAGTACTGATACATTAAGAATTGTATTATATCAGTATTTTTTTTTTTTTTTTTTTTTTTTTTTTTTTTTTTTAAATGTGTTATTTTATAGGATTTTCATGCCCCCTACGGGTTGCCATCCCCTCCAGTTTGAGAAATGCTGATTTAATACATTTCTCAAAGTTAATTCGTACCCCTTTTTCGACTGCTAAAATAGCAAGATTTGTTTATCTTAACGTAGACAGTAGACCTTAATTAACTTTTAATAAAAGTTTATGCGTTTTGCATCAAAACGAAGATTAAACTGACATGTCGAAAGACTGTATTTGAAAGACGAAGCAATCATATGATTTATTACATATGTGATAAAAGGTGTTTCATTCTTGTTGAGATTGCTTACGCTGTAAGCATATCACCTGCACGTGACTCACCACACTGTACAATAAATATTTGAGGGGAGATGCGTTCCCTATTGGGGGGGGATTTTGACCTACTACATAATCCAAAGTTTTAACCCATGGATGGTCAACCTTTTTGGAATGAGTGACACTATTCTGATTTAAAAAATTATATGCGCTCCTGTTACTTCCAACTTTTCCAACAAACAAAAGAATATAAAATATGCAAAGGTTAAAAAATGTTACTTCAGGCTTATTATGGAATATTTACTCAAACAGCACATATATTTTATGCGTCTAAGTAATGGAAAGTAAAAAAAAAATAATATAATAAATAAAACAAAAGTATAAACTTAGGTTTCACGGTTAATAAACATTTACGAGTTCAATCAGGTTAGGTTTAAAATTTAAGTCAGTAATATGTGAAACATTCAATTCTAAATCATTATTAAACAGTTAGTACTTCCTCAATGTGGTTTTTGTCTTGCAGGTTTTTTTGTTTTTTACCAAGTCTTATATATTAGAATTAATTCTCAAAAGATTATAACAAAATTAGGTTCTTTTAGGTCTGTATCAGTTAATTTTGAATGCCAGTTTGGTTTTATTGCAGTAGTAGAAAGCATTTGTTCACAATCAGGGTGATTCATGCCTACAACGAAATTTGAGAGCCAACTCACGCAAGCGTGTAAAATTGCTTGTTGGTACAACTTTCAAAATTCAACATAATTCGGATTCTTTGTAGTTGAAATAATTGATTTATACAAATTTGCTTTTTAGTGTAGTATGGCGCTGTAAGTATATAATTCCAGTTTGGATTTCAGGTGGGTAACAATTGACGCCATTCAGAGAAATTATGAAAAAGGATGTTTGAAAAGATCAACATTTTTTTTTATCATCTTGAAAATCATCAAAACCGTGCCGCAGTATGACACGCGTAACGCGGGTTGGCCACCCCTGCTTGATCCAAAGGGTGAGAAAGCCAGCCTACTTTCAAAGAAAGGCTTTGGACTTGCCTCACTAAAAAATCTTCCATCACATTGTTTAAATTAGAAACATTTTTCTGGATGACGCGGAATCTGTAAAAAGTGAACTATTTGCTTTCTCTTTTTTCCCGTTACTTTAAAGATACCTGATTAATGACCATGACCTGCGGTTTCAGACAAAATTAGCCAACTTGGTCACTACCTGCCCTCCCCAATATCTGTCCAGCACAGGACAATGTTCCCCTCCTGACGCAATGACACTCATAAATAGTGAAAAAATTGACGGATGTAAGGAATGAAATTGACCTATTTCAATGCGTTTACAGTAAAGTTTAGATGAATTTATTATTGTTTTGTGAGTTATTTATTGTGAAGTTGCTGAATGAAAATAAGTTTTGCTTTTGAAATAATAGAACATAAGAACGTAATTTCTTAAAGTAATACTATTTTTAATATATCAGGGTTGTCTTGAGTACACATGAGATGAAAGGAATATATTTTTTTTTAAATAAGGGTGTGAATTCCATTTTCAAATTGACAGTATTCAAATATCATAACGCACTTTTACTCCTTCAAGATTCTATAAAGCAACTTCTTATTCGCGTTCGCCTTCACAATTTTCAACCTCCATCAAGTGATGAGGTCCGGCACTTCATGCCTTCATCATGCCAGTTTGAGGTCTTTGAGCTATAACAGATTTAATGTGCATCAGTCTCTCTTTAAGGCAGGGTTTCAGTGGTAAAGAGATTGAATCCGTGATTTGACAACACCAGCCTCGAGTTCGCGAGCGAATATTTTCTCTCGATATCTACAGTCGCTCAAGAAACAAAAAGTAAACCTATTTCTAAGCATTGTAAAAGAACATAGCAAGATAGTACAGAATAAAATAGAATAGCAACAGTAATATAACAGTAAACTCCTTTGACTTAGAATTAAGATCACAGGGTTAAGCATCCAGATCTCCCTTTTTTATTGGTTTATATAACTAAGCTGAAATGAGAGAAATTTTGTTTTAATTCATTGTATAAACATGTTGAAGTTAATGTCTAAAACAGCGGTCCTCAAACTGTGTTCCACGGAACCTTGGCGTTCCACGAGTCACAATGATGTTCACATTGATCTACATCCATAAAACATGAATAGTTCATTCGACAATAAGACACACACATCAGAACAATGTATATAGAAAAATATCAGTAGCGCACACAAAATTTTCAGGGGGGGGGCAGGGTCGAAAATTCCCAATCTCGTATCATACCTCAAGACAACGCCAACTGATTCTTCTGATTTTGTCGAATTTTTTAACAAAAAAACAGTAAAAATAAATAATTGAATCAATAATTATGATTAATTAGTAAAATAAATAATTAAATACAAGTACTTCATTAAATTTTACGTTATCTAATATATAAAATTCTCCTGTCACAGTGTTTGTAACCAAACTCCTCCGAAACGGCTAGACCGATTCTTACGAAATTTTGTGCGTATATTCAGTAGGTCTGAGAATAGGACACAAACTATTTTCCATTCCGATATTGCAATTAGTTAAAAAGATATTAATTAAAAACCTTAAAAGCCTAATTGTTTTACTCCTGTGGGTTGTTTACTTGGCAGAACTTCCATTCCGTTTCGGCCGAGCGGTGATCCGACGTTTTCCACCATCTTAAAATTGCCATCCATTTTTTACTGTTGAAATCAGACTAAAAATAGTTACAGAATCGGAAAGATCATTTATTTCGCCACGATACGGTATAATTTTTTTTGCAAAATAATATATTTTCTATTTTTTAAGAATTTTTTAAAAAAAGTTTAAAAACTGATGCGTTTTTATGAAAATTATTTCTAAATCGTTGCGTATGAATTTGTTTTCGTGTTATTAAAACGATATTCTACACTAAACAACTTCAAGATTTTCTCTTTTAGATCCAGTCATTTAAAAAATAAAATTCCCAAAACTTTTTTTTTAAAAGAATTTTCGAAAAATTGTCGAAATTTTTAACTAACATTGAATAACTTCGTTATTTATTAAGATTCTCATGCGAAACTTTTGTTGCCTTTGTAGAATAATATTATCAAACTTCTGTGCGAAGATTGAAAAAAATTGCTTCAAAATTACGGATTTAAAAAAAATTTTGTGATTTCGTAAAAAACCGTTTCTGCGAGAAATAATTTAAACAGTATTTTTTGTACATTTTTTTATTTCAAAGTACTTTATTTTTGCAATTAATTTGTGAAGTTTGAAAGCATAACTTAAAAATTATGCCCTAAAAATAAAAAAAAAATACGCGATTTTACAGTTAGCCAAACCTTGGCGTCATAAAATAGTTTTGCGCCAAAGACCTTTGAACTGTTTCACGGTCGACCGCATCTAACTCAAGGGTTACACTAAAAAATCTGCCTTAAACAGGGGGAAATCAGTAAATTTGGCGAGTAAAAAAAGACGAGGGAAAAAGTTATTTTTGCTTCAATTTTCGTCATTTTTTCTTTAGATAATTTTCAAAATTAAATCATTATAGATGTTAGATTAAGATGGCAAAATGTATTCAATACATTTCTGAGACTCATTTAAAATATTTATCAGTATCAAATTTTTGTTCTCTTTCATAAAACTTATAGTTTACTTTAAAATAATGCCTAATGTATAAATCTTTTTTTGACATATAATTTCATAATAAAAACGCAAAATTTGTCCAATTCGAAATTTTTTTTTTTTTTTTGAATTATTCAGTTAAATAAGCATAACTTCCTTTAGAAAAAAAATAAAAGCTATGTACAAATAAAAAACTCTTCATTATTAATTGCGTGTTATTAATATATCAAAAATCACTAAATTGGCATGTCAAATTAATTGCTAAATGAATATTTTTAATCAATATTAGTATAAAATAATTAATTAATTTTGTTTTGTATTTTATGATTTCTTCTAAAATAAATAAATATAGATGAATTTAAATGAAAATGATTTTAAAAAATTCATTGATCATTTAGAATCAGTGATTAAAAAAATAAAAAGCCGAAAACTGTCTTTTTCTTTAAGAATTTTTTAAAAAAAAACTTTTTTTTTTTTACAAACAATGGATTTTTGCATATTTTATGATTTTTTTTCTAAAATGAATCAAAATCGTTGCGTTTAAATAAAAATGATTTTTAAAACTTTTAGAATCAGTGATTTAAAAAATAAAAAGCCAAAAACCTTTTTGAACAAATTTTAACAAAACACTCAAAATACTTAAAACAATCATTTAATAATTTCTTCTTTTATAAAGATAATTGCATGAAACTTTTTTCCCGTGTGTCGAACATTTCAAAATATCCTCAGAATTTTACTTCAAGATTTAAAATAGTAGTAAAATTTTGTAATTTGAAAAATTTCTGCTTTTCTGTCTTTTTTCAACATACAACTATTTTTAAAAAGGCTACATTTTCGTTTCCGGGGACTAAAAAATTGCAACGAAAGAATTGAAAAGTGAGTGAGTGATTTATAAATTCGCACTGTTCGCCTATTCGAGGGTTTTTGAGACGGACCTCGAAATTTTCAACCATGGTCAAGTGACGAGGACGACACCTAAGCTTTTACCCACCTCTCCTAAGTACCACACCAACGCAAGAACAAATTTTGAAAAAGGGAGTTTTAATGTCATAGTTAAAGAAATCACTCACATCGCGCATACACACACATAAGTGCTATCGTCCTGAGGGAAACAGGAAATTCCCATGGGGATTAAGTTATTCACTGGTAAAAGCCCGTGCAACGCTGGGCTAAGCGGAGAGGAAAGAAACAAAGAAGTCAAAGTAATTTCGAGAAATAATATTGGAAGTGCTGATTTTGTGAAGAGAAGGGAAAATGTTAAACGAGAAAGCCATGACACGCACTCACTGCCATACACTCACATCGTACGCGTCACACCCACACAAAAGTGCTGGCGTCAGAAAGAAAGGAGGAAATTAACATGGGGATTAAGTTATACCCTCGGTAAAAGCCCGTGCAACGCCGGGCCGGGTCAGCCTAGTATATATATAGGATTATCATCAATCGAACAAAAATTCAGGGGCGTTGGGGAAGGGATCTGGAACTGAGGACACCCCACTTGTTGTGCGCCACTGATATATATAATTTTTTTAATTATTAAAA